>CM055861.1:18083015-18128015 GCA_029490765.1 Euthynnus affinis
ACAGTTTGTCAAATGATATCAATCAGATTTTGTCGTCTATGTGGACACAACTCTGAATCCACATAACAAATCTTAGTTAAACTGCTGGGGAACATGACACTCAAAGCTCTGTGTGTGTTGTGTTGAAGAACAAAGAGGCAGCACAGACCAGACTCTGCTGGACCTGGACGTGGACCTGGACCTGGACCTGGACCCAGCTGTGTGTCCTTCAAGAGCGACCGGTCAAAAGACGCTATTATTGACTTTAAACAAAGACATTCATCTGAACAAAAGTAAGTTTCTCAGTATTAAAATTAGGACAATGAGCTAAAACGTTACATCAGGGAGTCTCTGGATGTTTCACTTCTAGCAGTGAACTGAATTTACTTTTAGATGTCATGTCATGTTGTTGTAAGTGGGTGTAGAGGACGGCTTGTTCCCAGCGTCACCATAGTTGCAGTTTGAAGCTTTCATTATGTGACACAAATTAATGAATCAAGGCAGTTGCTGAGAGTTTGTGTCCTTGCTACCAGGGACTTTAAACTATCCTTGTTTAAAGACCAATCAAAATAATTCACTTTTATTTATAATGTATTAAATCACTGACAGAGTCTCAGTGTGTTCTGGGTGCTGAGCAGAATTCATCTTGTGTTTCTATCAGGAGGAAACTGGACAAACCTGAACCCAGCTGTGTGTCCTTCAAGAGCAACCACTCGAATGATCACTTCATTGATTTTAATGGACAACCTCCTACTGCAAAGAGGTAAGTTGTAACAAAATTTTAAATGTAACTGACTCAGTTTTAAATGTTTTTATTAAAAGTTTTACCAAATATCTCTTTTTAATCGTATGTTAATACTTCTACTGTGTCATTTATGCTTCTTAATTCTAAATTAGGGTAACTTTAGTGGCTCTGATCTGTATTGGGTTTGGGGCAGGTTATCAGTCATAACTTTGCCAAACTCATCTTGATATGAACACATGAGATGTTGGAGGTTGTCAAAAGATGATCTCAACCTTCACCCAGCTGTTTAGGATTAAGCCATGGATGTGCCTTTGGTTTGTATTTCTGAGATTTAAAAGGTGCAACAGAATTGAGAATGGATGTGTAGTTTTTATTCCAGTGCCTAACTAAGTCGTCAGTGTTACATGGAGTAGCTGTGGTGCAAACCTCAGGGCTGGATGCAAGAAAAGTCTCAGAAGTTTCAGAATTTGAACTGAAAACCTGAGAATAAACATTTTAGTCCACTTTCTGAGGTGTTCTGGGTGCTGAGCAGAATTTATCTTGTGTTTCTATCAGGAGGAAGCTGGACAAACCTGAACCCAGCTGTCTGTCTATGAAGAGTGATCGGTCTATGGGTCATCCTAAAAACTTCAAAGATGGACGCCACTCTGATGATCACAGGTGAGGATTTCAAACTGATAACAAAAACAACTATTGTATCAGAGGGGTATTCCATGAAAGCAGCTAAAGAAAGCTGCGCTTACGTGATATAGCCTGGCTTGAATTAACGTCAACTTTCACTTGAGGCTCAAACCGTTCCACTAACGGAGTTTAGCTGCTTCTAAGTCTAGCAACGCTGGAATAAGCTTGAAGTGTTTGCGTGCACGGAGGACATCAGCAGCCACGAGCTGTCGCTTGTAGAAAAGCTGATACTATGTTGCAAAAAGGAGAGAAAACTAGAGCGGTGTTCTTCTCAGCAGCAAAACAAACCTGCTGATGAAACTTTCCTCTTTGATAAAGCTTATAGTTAGGTCTGATCTGACTCGCCTTGGATCAGCCCTTAGTTATGCTGCTATAGGCCTAGACTGCCCTTAGTTATGCTGCTATAGACCTAGACCGCCCTTAGTTATGCTGCTATAGGCCTAGACCGCCCTTAGTTATGCTGCTATAGGCCTAGACCGCCCTTAGTTATGCTGCTATAGGCCTAGACTGCCGGGGGACTTCCCATGATGCACTGGGCTCCTCTCTCCTCTCCTCCATCTCTATGTATTTTATTACTATACATGCTGATGTGTTGGCATCCTTCTTCTGCCCTTCACCAGCTGTTCCTGCTGTTTGTTGCTGCTTGTTGCTGCTTGTTAATTGTTGTTGTTGCTGTTCTTTTTCACTGTGTGCAACCCTCACCCCCCCCCTCTCTCTTTCTCTTTCTCTCTCAACCCAACCGGTCAAGGCAGATGGCCGCCCACCCAGAGTCGGGGTCTGCTTTAGGTTTCTTCCCGTTAAAGGGGAGTTTTTCCTTCCCGCTGTCACCAAGTGCTGCTCATGGGGGGAACTGTTGGGTTTCTCTCTCTGTAAATTAAAGAATGTGGTCTAGACCTGCTCCATGTAAAAGTGCCCTGAGATGACTTTATGTTGTGAGCTACAAACAGACTGAGTTGTTGATTCTCAGTGGAATCAGCAGGACTAGTAAAGCTTTACCACTACAGGGAGGATTCTCTGTTCACATCCAAATATCACTTGATGGACCTTTAGATTGTGTTTGTCTCTGTGTGGACAGACATAATGTGAGCTCATTCTTCATGATTCCTCCACAGAGTGGACCAGGAGAGCTCAGAGGTTCCCAGTGGTCAGTCTGCCCAGCAGCATCAAACACACCTGGACTCCACATTTATGGTCTGTACATGTACAACAACTACTTTTACATCTATTCTGTTCACAATCATCTCCATGCTGCACTTTGTAGACCAGTGGATTGTCAGTCTGTCCAACATGGATCTGATGTTTGCTTCATGATTTCAGTTTGATTGTGTCATTCATATAGTATTCTGTTCCAGCTGCTGGAGGAGAACATCGTCACTTTTGTGAAGAACGAGCTGAAGAAGATGCAGAAGGTTCTGAGTCCAGATTACCCAGAATGCTTAGAGAGTCAGAGGGAGGATGAGGAGGTGTTGGATGGTGAGGAAGAAAAGCAGAGGAGGAGCAGCAGAGACGCATTTCTGAAGATCACACTGCACTTCCTGAGGAGAATGAAGCAGGAGGAGCTGGCTGACCGCCTGCAGAGCAGTAAGAGGATTTATATAAAGATTTAACATGATGAATAAATGACATTTAAGAGATGGAGGAAATATGTTCATAAATGCTTTCTTTAGGGGAATTAAACTGAGATTATGAAACAGTTATTGATCATATTTCTTGTGTGTTCATTCAGGAACTCCTGCAGGTTGTCAGTCCAAACTCAAGTCTAACCTGAGGAAGAAGTTCCAGTGTGTGTTTGAGGGGATCGCTAAAGCAGGAAACCCAACCCTTCTGAATCAGATCTACACAGAGCTCTACATCACAGAGGGAGGGACTGCAGGGGTCAATGATGAACATGAGGTCAGACAGATTGAAACAGCATCCAGGAAACCAGACAGACCAGAAACAACCATCAGACAAGAAGACATCTTTAAAGCCTCACCTGGAAGAGATGAACCAATCAGAACAGTGATGACAAAGGGAGTGGCTGGCATTGGGAAAACAGTCTTAACACAGAAGTTCACTCTGGACTGGGCTGAAGACAAAGCCAACCAGGACATACACTTCACATTTCCATTCACTTTCAGAGAGCTGAATGTGCTGAAAGAGAAAAAGTACAGCTTGGTGGAACTTGTTCATCACTTCTTTACTGAAACCAAAGAAGCAGGAATCTGCAGGTTTGAAGAGTTCCAGGTTGTGTTCATCTTTGACGGTCTGGATGAGTGTCGACTTCCTCTGGACTTCCACAACAATCAGATCCTCACTGATGTTACAGAGTCCACCTCAGTGGATGTTCTGCTGACAAACCTCATCAGGGGAAAACTGCTTCCCTCTGCTCGCCTCTGGATAACCACACGACCTGCAGCAGCCAATCAGATCCCTCCTGAGTGTGTCAGCATGGTGACAGAGGTCAGAGGGTTCACTGATCCTCAGAAGGAGGAGTACTTCAGGAAGAGATTCAGAGATGAGAAGCAGGCCAGCAGAATCATCTCCCACATCGAGACATCACGAAGCCTCCACATCATGTGCCACATGCCAGTCTTCTGCTGGATCACTGCTACAGTTCTGGAGGATCTGTTGAAAAGCATAGAGAGAGGAGAGCTGCCCAAGACCCTTACTGAGATGTACATCCACTTCCTGGTGGTCCATTCCAAACTGAAGAAGGTCAAGTATGATGGAGGAGCTGAGACAGATCCACACTGGAGTCCAGAAAGCAGGAAGATGATTGAGTCTCTGGGAAAACTGGCTTTTGAGCAGCTGCAGAAAGGAAACCTGATCTTCTATGAATCAGACCTGACAGAGTGTGGCATAGATATCAGAGCAGCCTCAGTGTACTCAGGAGTGTTCACACAGGTCTTTAAAGAGGAGAGAGGGCTGTACCAGGACAAGGTGTTCTGCTTCGTCCATCTGAGTGTTCAGGAGTTTCTGGCTGCTCTTCATGTCCATCTGACATTCATCAACTCTGGAGTCAATCTGCTGGAAGAAGAACAAACAACATCCCTGAAGTCTGAAATGAAACAAGAATCTGCAGAGACACGTTTCTACCAGAGAGCTGTGGACGAGGCCTTAAAGAGTCCAAATGGGCACCTGGACTTGTTCCTCCGCTTCCTCCTGGGTCTTTCACTGCAGACCAATCAGAGTCTCCTACAAGGTCTGCTGACACAGGCAGGAAGTAGCTCACAGACCAATCAGGAAACAGTTGAGTACATCAAGAAGAAGATCAATGAGAATCTGTCAGCAGAGAGAAGCATCAATCTGTTCCACTGTCTGAATGAACTGAATGATCGTTCTCTAGTGGAGGAGATCCAGCAGTCCCTGAGTTCAGGAAGTCTCTCCACAGATAAACTGTCTCCTGCTCAGTGGTCAGCTCTGGTCTTCATCTTACTGTCATCAGAAAAAGATCTGGATGTGTTTGACCTGAAGAAATACTCTGCTTCAGAGGAGGCTCTTCTGAGGCTGCTGCCAGTGGTCAAAGCCTCCAACAAAGCTCTGTAAGTACACAGATAGTTGGATTTATTCATCATTATTTAAATACTCTAACTTTTTAACAGGACAGAAGAATAAATAACTTCTTGTTTTTCTTTCAATTTTGTTTTCTCTTCAGGTTGAGTTTGTCTAACCTCTCAGAGAGAAGCTGTGCAGCTCTGTCCTCAGTTCTCAGCTCCCAGTCCTCTAGTCTGAGAGAGCTGGACCTGAGTAACAACAACCTGCAGGATTCAGGAGTGAAGCTTCTGTCTTCTGGACTGGAAAGTTCACATTGCACACTGGAAACTCTCAGGTCAGGATTCATCAACCTGTTCAACAAATGACCATTTAAAATCTGAATTATATTAGAGGATAAACATAAAAAAATATGTAGGATTGTCTCTGCTAATATATAGAGCTCACCAAAAGTACACTTGTGTATCAGCACATACTTGTCAGTCAAAGCAACTGTTTTGGTTACCTTTATAACATTATGCTCACTGATATAAACAGCAGTGTTCTCAGGTCCTGAATTTTTGAACTGCTCTAAAACTACCAAGTCACATAATGATTCAAAAGTACCAACATCCAAAGCAGAACATCAGTAACAAAAATGTGCTGTCATATAATGAGCAAGTTCAAGATGTGTCTGTTTTTCACCTTTCTTCCACTTTCGGAACCTCTGCCAGTATGCCTCAAGAACTAACTCATGCCTTCAGTACTGCAGAATATTTCTGACAATCTGAAGACGATAATGACAGATGTCCCTCTTGTGCCCTGCCTGTGAATATGCACTGCAATATCAAAGCGTGGGCAGACTCTGGCCATTTTCTTCCATCAGAAAGATATTCTAATAGAGAGAAAGAGGTCTCTGGATGCTTTTCATGAAAAGTAGGCAAATGCTGCAAATTACCCATAAATAAAAATAATAAAAATTCTTGCCAGTGAACTTAGAGAGACAGGAAGACTTGTCAAGCTCTACAGCACTTTAAGCTGCTATCTTACCACTACAAATCAAATCAAATTTATATTGCTGCATATCCAGCTTTAACAGCAATTTTGCTACAGCAAAGTAAGTTTATCAATTTATGTTGTTTTGATTTTTTTGTGAGCCAATTTTAACATAAGTAATTCTTTTTGTTGCTCAAATGTCAAATCTGTGGACATCAAAGACGGCAGGGACAATGCAGTAGTTGGCATAACAGAAGACTCCTTAACTGAAGAAGCAGGTTGCTCAAGACCTTTTGTCCCTAAAACTCCCAATTCAACCTATACTCTTTTCCAATCATTAAGAATCTTATAATTTTCTGCAATTTTCAGTAACTGCTCTTTGGTACATTTGTCCAAAAAACCCTCCAAAGGAGTTTCAAAAAAGTCGGCAATCTCACCCATCTAGAAAACACAAACAAGACCCACAACAACATGTAGATAAATACCACCCTGATTCAGTACATCTTTTAGTTAGTTAGTGTGGAGACAGTTTGTTGTTGTATCTGACTGCACACAGCAGGACTCTCAGACTGTCTGACATGTGTGTTGTTTTGTGTGTTTGCAGCCTGTCAGGATGTCTGATCACAGAGGAAGGCTGTGCTTCTCTGGCCTCAGCTCTGAGCTCCAACCCCTCCCATCTGAGAGAGCTGGACCTGAGCTACAATCATCCAGGAGACTCAGGAGAGAAGCTGCTGTCTGCTGGACTGA
The DNA here is from genome assembly GCA_029490765.1 of Euthynnus affinis. Classification (NCBI taxonomy): domain Eukaryota; kingdom Metazoa; phylum Chordata; class Actinopteri; order Scombriformes; family Scombridae; genus Euthynnus; species Euthynnus affinis. Next base: position 18,089,617 of record CM055861.1, read on the forward strand.
AGGATCCACACTGGACATTGGAGACTCTCAGGTATGTGTAGACAATGTCTGATAGAGGAGGAAGAGCTTGAAACATCTTCTCTGTCAGAGCTGATCACAGATCTGATTCACAGATACTGGATTCAGATTATAAAAAAAGTCTATCAAAGCCCAACCCCACATTTGAACAGAATAATAAAACAGTAGACTAGAGCGATGTAACGTCCCTGTTTGCATGCTGAAAGAGAACGTGCTGCTCTGACCCCCCTCCTCCTTTCAGCCTGCATCCTGCTGGAGTCCGATGGTTGACACCAGGTCTGAGGAAGTGTAAGTGTGTTTTTCATTTGACTCATAAAAACAAAGCAAACTTCAAACTGTGACATCACTCATTCACATCCTACTGAGGATGAAGATGATGCCATCATTAAACAGATGATAGATCAATAACTGCAGCTGTATTGTGTCTCGTTCTCTCCATCAGATTTCTGTCAACTCACACTGGATCCAAACACAGTGAACACAAAACTCAAACTGTCTGACAACAACAGGAAGGTGACATATGTGAAGGAGAATCAGTCATATCCTGATCATCCAGACAGATTTGACTGCAAAACTCAGCTTATGTGTAGAGATGATCTGACTGGTCGCTGTTACTGGGAGGTCGAGTGGAGAGGAGAAGTTTTCATATCAGTGAGTTACAGAGGAATCAGCAGGAAAGGAGACAGTGTTGACTGTTTGTTTGGAAGGAATGATCATTCCTGGAGTCTGAAATGCTATAATGATGGTTCTTATTCTGTCTGTTACAATAACAGAACAACACTCATCTCCTCCTCCTCACCCTCCCCCTCATCCTCCTCCTCCTCCACCTCCTCCTCCTCCTCTTCCTCCTATGTCACTAACAGAGTAGGAGTGTATGTGGACTGTCCTGCTGGCACTCTGTCCTTCTACATAGTCTCCTCTGACACACTGATCCACCTCCACACCTTCAACACCACATTCACTCAGCCTCTGTATGCTGGGTTTGGGTTCTGGTCAGACTGGTTTGATTCCTCAGTGTCTCTGTGTTCTCAGTAGGAGGGAGAAACTTTCTCATGTTATTTAGTACCAACCTGATTTCTCACTGCTTGTAAATGCAGTTTCTAAACCTAAATCTAGGTCTCATTTTGTCTGAACTAAAGTCCAGAGCAGTAAAATATTGAGTTTATTATCATGTAAGACAAAAAAAAGAATAAAATATTCGCCGCTGAGAAGCTAAAAGCAGAAAATGTTTGCTTCAAAATGACTCCAATGATGATGAAGTGTTGATTTAGTGTTGATGGATAATCAATGAATGGACTAATTGTTGCAGCTCTGGCTGTATGTGAACAGAATATTAGAGGACAAACCAGCTAGTCAGAGGCAGCTTACTGCAGGGACAGGTTTGAGCAGTACGATAGGGCGTTTCCTGAAGACGCGCTGAGCAACACGATGAAAGCCGATCCAATACTCCATGGAAGCAAGCTGAAGACAGCTGAGTGTCATCATCAAAGCCTGTCTTGGTGCTGTGGACCTTTTCATCTCCACACCCATGACCCATGACCATGATGGAAGCTGAGAGCTGCTTCTCAACCTTAAAGAGAATTCAAAGCTCAGAAACACCCAGGAAAGGCTGAATGCATATTTGGTTGAATTGTCAGTGGAAAAGAAACTCAGAAGACTGACTGACTATTCAGTCAAGTCATTGAGAAGAACAAACTTTATGTTCAAGAATATCTTTTTAATGTGACTGTCAGCTCTTAAATTATTTGCTATCTTGATTGTTTTTTCCCTGTTGGTTTTGTTGATGTAATTTTATTGTATTTTTATCACATGTTTTATTTATTATTTACATTTTATTTTTGGTCTAACATTGAAATGAAGTTGAAATAATGCAGAAATGTCCTCACTATGATGGTTTAAAACTAAAATGAAATATAAGCCAAAAAAAAGATATTTAAGATTTGAAAGTATGTCAAAATATAAAACTTGAAGTCCCAAACTCTACGTAGTGTCACATTAAAAAAAACATCTATATGTTGTATTATTGATTTGCCAATATGGAGGGTTTAAATGTTGTAAAGAGAAAATGCAGTCAGCAAGAACAAAACTCTAAACATTTTTACCACAACTTTGCAGCAGTTTGACAAGGTGTGGTGGCCAAGTGATAAGGCGTTGGTCTTGTAAACCAAAGGTCATGTCCATGCCTTGTCAAATTGATTGCATTGAGGAAAGTAGAGTTGTGTCCACTTTGGAGAAGTTATAGTTGGACTGAGGGGCTCTCCTCCTTCTGGCAGTGAGAGTAATTACAAAAACACTGTCAACATGTGCTTGCACCCTGGGCGACTCTGTTGCTACTGTTCTGGATAAATTGATTTGAGCATCACATTGAGCAGAATGACTCACTTTACTAGCAGAATTTGATCCATTCGGTCTGGTTTGGAAAGTCTACAAGAGGTGCATGATTAAATTATTGGTTGATTGGTTTCATCAGCATTGTGTGAACTTGTTTGGCTTGATTGTAACAGACATTCATTTATATGCAAATGTTTCACACTGCAGGTTTAAAAAAAACTCAAATAAAAGTAAAGTAAAATGTAATAAAGTAAAGTGAGTAATTTAATATTACTCTACTTTTGAATTCATTGTCTGCTCTGAGTTTGTTTGGAGCCGAGTTGTTAAGTTATTAAAACCAAGAGGTGCAAAGACTGAACAAACAACTCTGTGATAAAGAGTCAAACACCTGTTGCTCATCCTACCATGAGTTTGGAAGTTTTGGTTTGATCTTTTGGCAAAGGTTTTAAGGAATACTCCTCAACTGTGTCTGACCAAATAGCTCAGTGTGTTAGATGTCAGCTCTGCAACTTTTAGGTTGTGGATATGTGTAATTTAAAGTCAGTAATCCTGAGAAACTGAAAAGCTCTAAGTAAGTGGGGTGAGTGTGTCTGACCTTGTAGCTCAGGCTGTTGTAGCTCACTGCTCTGAACCTTTGAGTCTGTAGTTTGAACTTTTAGTCTATTTTGAAGTCTGACATCAAGAGTAAAGACTGAAAGGAAACACGCCCAGCAAGGTTTCCTGCAGCTGAAAGAGTGAAATGGATGCTTGGAGACCTTCAGATTGTGAGTTCAATAATCTGTTTGACAAATAATTTTAAAGTCAGACTCCTGCTTGTTGCCTCTGGGGTTGTGAGTTCACTTCCCATTTGCTACTTTTAAAGTCAGAAACCCAAAAGCAAAGACTGAAAAGCTCCAAGAAGGTACCACCAACACCTCCTTGAAGGTGGCTCAGTTGGTTAGAAGACGGCTCTGGAAGTTTTGAGGTAGTGGGTTCGATTCTCTCTGAGTTTTAAAGTCCAACATCCAAAGTGAAGATATAAAAGCGCCCGGAGAAAAGCTCCAAATGTGACGGGTTCTCGGTGGCGTGGCGGGTTTGTTGGGGGAACGTAAGTCGCATGGTGGGATTGTTCGGTACGGTGAGGAGGCAGCCATGCAGCGTTGGTTCAGATCCGCCCGTCATCAGAACCCGGTGCTCCTGCGAAAGCGGGGTCGGGGGGGGGCCATGTTCTCCCCCGGCGGTTCAGAGAGGTGGAAGCAGGGGGTTATGAGACGGGTTGGCAGGACTAGCTGGCATTTTACTGAAGTTGGGAGCCATGTTTTGTGGGCCATGATTTGTGCAGAGGCGGCCGCCAGGCCTGCGAAAAAAGTTTTTATTTTTAATTGATACAGTGACTCAGAGCAGCCTGCAGGGGGCAGTATTGCTGCTCTGTTGTCTTTTTAAATACTTTGCTTTTGTTTTGACAATAACATTGATTTTCTATCAGGAATTGAACCAGCTTCTCTCTGGACAACTATTTACAGCAGCTCATCTTAGTGAGCTATAACTTCCCACAGCTAACTTTGTGCTGGTTCTCCTATTTGTGTTTCTACTGAGAAGAAGATCAACACTAAAGAATCTGATGCGTGGCTGAACAGGGATTTGAACCACCAACCCTCTGTGCACATTTTGACAAGAACTCATCCTAGTGAGCTATAAGTTCCTTCAAACACCAGAATACTCGTTCTCCTATTTGTGTTTTTTTCTGAGAAGAAACCCAACAGTAAAGCTTGAGAACAGCACCTGAAGGAGGACTCGAACTGACATCAAGTCTGTCATGACAGCACCATGTAAGCAGCTCTCCATGCTGAGCTATCCCTCCTGCTGTTTGCTGACCTTTTCATCCTCTGGTTTTATCAAAGGATCAACAGTTAAGGAAGGATTGAAGTTGAATTGTTCCTTTAGAAGTTGGACTTCAAAACTCACTGAGATGCCTAAGAATTCAAAGACTCGTAGGGTCTCAGGGTTACCATTAAAAACTGGACTAATGGTTTTCTTGGAACACTTTTGAGTCTTTCCTGAAAAACTGCTGGATCTGAAAAGCTCACGGAGACATTGAGTCAGACACACTGGAGCTCTATTTAGAGCTTTTTAACTGAACCGCACGTCTTTTTCTTCCATGGACTCAATCAATGGACATTTTGGCACAGGCAGGATTGGAACCCGTAATCTCTGGTTTACTAGACCATCGCATTACCACTTGACCACCACACCTTGACCACAAGGGGTAAGGCATTGGTCTGATAAACCAAAGATCACATGTTCAAATCCGGTCCATGCCTAAATGGCACATGAACAGTTCCATTGAGGAAGGAGATGTGTCTGCTTTGAAAAGGTTGAAAAGCTCTAGGAGATAAAGCTACTGACTGACTGACTGACTGACTGACTGGAAAGTGAGATGATTACTGAGAAGTTTGAATGTCCAGCACCAAGAGGAAAGACTCAAATGTTTGACAAAAGACAATCGTTCTTTTGATCCTGATCCTCCACAGAACCAGAGGCAGAATCAGGGCATTATGGGATGGAAAACCACCACCGGCTGAGAGTTGACTGAAATGTCAGGTTGTGATGAAGGTTTCTGAAAACGTTGGCGTTTTGCAACCGTTATTATTTCTTGTTATTTAGGAGTTGCCTTAGCCGCCTTATACAGCTGGCATAATATATCCATGATATTACTGATACTTCAAATAGTTATCTCCAACATTTCCGCTCTTCTCATAAGAAACTACAAAATATTTCAGCGCAGAACAAGAGCGACTCATCTGCTTTACTGTTGAATTAATGATCTGCGCTGAGTTTGTTTGGAGACGATGTTATTTGAAGTCGTTGTTTTAATCTTCAAGAAGCTTGTTGACCTCTGGAGTCCGACGCCGAGAGGAAAGACTCAAATGCTCCAACCAGCCAAAGGTTCAGCGTTGGCTCAGGTTGTTAAACGTCCTTCTGAGACTCTAAGAAGTTGTGACCTGGGTCCTCTCGGTGAGTTTTGAAGTCCAGCTTCTGAAGGAACGACTCGAGAGCTTTAAGAAATACCGTCTGAGTGTCACTGGTCAAAAAGCTCATCGTCTTAAAGGACTGCTTGGAAGTTTTGACATTAGGGGTCTGAAGGAGAGCATGTAAAGCTCTTTGAACGACAGCTTGAATGTCTTCAACCAGATAGATCAGACTGGTAGAAGGTTGAGAAGTTCTGAGGACGTGGTTTGGATTCTCAATGAAGTGCAGTTTACAAAGAAAGAAAGAAGTTTTAAATGCCTCTGACTGAATATCTCAAGCTTTAAAGACACTGGTTGGAAGTTTGATCCTCAGGTGTTTCAATCAACGTCCAAAGGAAGAGTCCAAACCTCTGAGAAACGAAGGATCCATGTCTCCCGTTAAACGACTGTTTGGAGGTTGGGAGTTTGATCCTGATGAGTCTCAGTGGAACTTGAAGTCTGTCACCAAAAGTGAAACTCAAACCTCTGAGAGAACCATCAGGGTTTTGAGGAGCTCAGAGGAAAGATCAAGACATCAAGTCAAACATCAAGAAGACAGACTGAACACTGTGACTCCCACCCCGGCAATGGCTCACCAGGTAGAGCAGTTACCTGTCGACTCTGAGGTTGTGAGTTCGATCCCCAGTTGCAACCTTTAAAGTCAGAAACCCAGAAGTAAAGACTGAAAAGCTCTAAGAAAATATCTTTACTGGTGGTTCAGCCTGTTAGGAGACTACTTTGTGAGTTTACAGTTTTGGGTTTGATCCTCAGTCACTTGTAAAGTCCAACATCAAGAGGACAGACTGAAAACTGCGACAGAAAGGTTGGCAGCAACAATGGTCCGACAGCTCAGCAGGAAGGACTCCTGCTTGTTGCCTCTGGGGTTGTGAGTTCACTTCCCATTTGCTACTTATAAAGTCAGAAACCCAAAAGCAAAGACTGAAAAGCTCCAAGAAGGTGCCACCAACGCCTCCTTGAAGGTGGCTCAGTTGGTTAGAAGAAGGCTCTGGAAGTTTTGAGGTAGTGGGTTCGATTCTCTCTGAGTTTTAAAGTCCAACATCCAAAGTGAAGATATAAAAGCGCCCGGAGAAAAGCTCCAAATGTGACGGGTTCTCGGTGGCGTGGCGGGTTTGTTGGGGAACCTAAGTGGTCTCGGTGGCATGGTGGGATTGTTCGGTACGGTGAGGAGGCAGCCATGCAGCGTTGGTTCAGATCCGCCCGTCATCAGAACCCGGTGCTCCTGCGAAAGCGGGGTCGGGGGGGGGCCATGTTCTCCCCCGGCGGTTCAGAGAGGTGGAAGCAGGGGGTTATGAGACGGGTTGGCAGGACTAGCTGGCATTTTACTGAAGTTGGGAGCCATGTTTTGTGGGCCATGAGTTGTGTGGAGGCGGCCGCCAGGCCTGCGAAAAAATTTTTTATTTTTAATTGATACAGTGACTCAGAGCAGCCTGCAGGGGGCAGTATTGCTGCTCTGTTGTCTTTTTAAATACTTTGCTTTTGTTTTGACAATAACATTGATTTTCTATCAGGAATTGAACCAGCTTCTCTCTGGACAACTATTTACAGCAGCTCATCTTAGTGAGCTATAACTTCCCCACGGCTAACTTTGTGCTGGTTCTCCTATTTGTGTTTCTACTGAGAAGAAGATCAACACTAAAGAATCTGATGCGTGGCTGAACAGGGATTTGAACCACCAACCCTCTGTGCAGGTTTTGACAAGAACTCATCATAGTGAGCTATAAGTTCCTTCAAACACCAGACTACTCGTTCTCCTATTTGTGTTTTTTTCTGAGAAGAAACCCAACAGTAAAGATTGAGAACAGCACCTGAAGGAGGACTCGAACTGACATCAAGTCTGTCATGACAGCACCATGTAAGCAGCTCTCCATGCTGAGCTATCCCTCCTGATGTTCTTTGAGGTTTTCATCCTCTGGTTTTATCAAAGGATCAACAGTTAAGGAAGGGTTGAAGTTGAATTGTTCCTTTAGAAGTTGGACTTCAAAACTCACTGAGATGCCTAAGAATTCAAAGACTCGTAGGGTCTCAGGGTTACCATTAAAAACTGGACTAATGGTTTTCTTGGAACACTTTTGAGTCTTTCCTGAAAAACTGCTGGATCTGAAAAGCTCCTGGAGACATTGGGTCAGACACACTGGAGCTCTATTTAGAGCTTTTTAACTGAACCGCACGTCTTTTTCTTCCATGGACTCAATCAATGGACATTTTGGCACAGGCAGGATTGGAACCCGTAATCTCTGGTTTACTAGACCATCGCATTACCACTTGACCACCACACCTTGACCACAAGGGGTAAGGCATTGGTCTGATAAACCAAAGATCACATGTTCAAATCCGGTCCATGCCTAAATGGCACATGAACAGTTCCATTGAGGAAGGAGATGTGTCTGCTTTGAAAAGGTTGAAAAGCTCTAGGAGATAAAGCTACTGACTGACTGACTGACTGACTGGAAAGTGAGATGATTACTGAGAAGTTTGAATGTCCAGCACCAAGAGGAAAGACTCAAATGTTTGACAAAAGACAATCGTTCTTTTGATCCTGATCCTCCACAGAACCAGAGGCAGAATCAGGGCATTATGGGATGGAAAACCACCACCGGCTGAGAGTTGACTGAAATGTCAGGTTGTGATGAAGGTTTCTGAAAACGTTGGCGTTTTGCAACCGTTATTATTTCTTGTTATTTAGGAGTTGCCTTAGCCGCCTTATACAGCTGGCATAATATATCCATGATATTACTGATACTTCAAATAGTTATCTCCAACATTTCCGCTCTTCTCATAAGAAACTACAAAATATTTCAGCGCAGAACAAGAGCGACTCATCTGCTTTACTGTTGAATTAATGATCTGCGCTGAGTTTGTTTGGAGACGATGTTATTTGAAGTCGTTGTTTTAATCTTCAAGAAGCTTGTTGACCTCTGGAGTCCGACGCCGAGAGGAAAGACTCAAATGCTCCAACCAGCCAAAGGTTCAGCGTTGGCTCAGGTTGTTAAACGTCCTTCTGAGACTCTAAGAAGTTGTGACCTGGGTCCTCTCGGTGAGTTTTGAAGTCCAGCTTCTGAAGGAACGACTCGAGAGCTTTAAGAAATACCGTCTGAGTGTCATTGGTCAAAAAGCTCATCGTCTTAAAGGACTGCTTGGAAGTTTTGACATTAGGGGTCTGAAGGAGAGCATGTAAAGCTCTTTGAACGACAGCTTGAATGTCTTCAACCAGATAGATCAGACTGGTAGAAGGTTGAGAAGTTCTGAGGACGTGGTTTGGATTCTCAATGAAGTGCAGTTTACAAAGAAAGAAAGAAGTTTTAAATGCCTCTGACTGAATATCTCAAGCTTTAAAGACACTGGTTGGAAGTTTGATCCTCAGGTGTTTCAATCAACGTCCAAAGGAAGAGTCCAAACCTCTGAGAAACGAAGGATCCATGTCTCCCGTTAAACGACTGTTTGGAGGTTGGGAGTTTGATCCTGATGAGTCTCAGTGGAACTTGAAGTCTGTCACCAAAAGTGAAACTCAAACCTCTGAGAGAACCATCAGGGTTTTGAGGAGCTCAGAGGAAAGATCAAGACATCAAGTCAAACATCAAGAAGACAGACTGAACACTGTGACTCCCACCCCGGCAATGGCTCACCAGGTAGAGCAGTTACCTGTCGACTCTGAGGTTGTGAGTTCGATCCCCAGTTACAACCTTTAAAGTCAGAAACCCAGAAGTAAAGACTGAAAAGCTCTAAGAAAATATCTTTACTGGTGGTTCAGCCTGTTAGGAGACTACTTTGTGAGTTTACAGTTTTGGGTTTGATCCTCAGTCACTTGTAAAGTCCAACATCAAGAGGACAGACTGAAAACTGCGACAGAAAGGTTGGCAGCAACAATGGTCCGACAGCTCAGCAGGAAGGACTCCTGCTTGTTGCCTCTGGGGTTGTGAGTTCACTTCCCATTTGCTACTTATAAAGTCAGAAACCCAAAAGCAAAGACTGAAAAGCTCCAAGAAGGTGCCACCAACGCCTCCTTGAAGGTGGCTCAGTTGGTTAGAAGAAGGCTCTGGAAGTTTTGAGGTAGTGGGTTCGATTCTCTCTGAGTTTTAAAGTCCAACATCCAAAGTGAAGATATAAAAGCGCCCGGAGAAAAGCTCCAAATGTGACGGGTTCTCGGTGGCGTGGCGGGTTTGTTGGGGAACCTAAGTGGTCTCGGTGGCATGGTGGGATTGTTCGGTACGGTGAGGAGGCAGCCATGCAGCGTTGGTTCAGATCCGCCCGTCATCAGAACCCGGTGCTCCTGCGAAAGCGGGGTCGGGGGGGGGCCATGTTCTCCCCCGGCGGTTCAGAGAGGTGGAAGCAGGGGGTTATGAGACGGGTTGGCAGGACTAGCTGGCATTTTACTGAAGTTGGGAGCCATGTTTTGTGGGCCATGAGTTGTGTGGAGGCGGCCGCCAGGCCTGCGAAAAAATTTTTTATTTTTAATTGATACAGTGACTCAGAGCAGCCTGCAGGGGGCAGTATTGCTGCTCTGTTGTCTTTTTAAATACTTTGCTTTTGTTTTGACAATAACATTGATTTTCTATCAGGAATTGAACCAGCTTCTCTCTGGACAACTATTTACAGCAGCTCATCTTAGTGAGCTATAACTTCCCCACGGCTAACTTTGTGCTGGTTCTCCTATTTGTGTTTCTACTGAGAAGAAGATCAACACTAAAGAATCTGATGCGTGGCTGAACAGGGATTTGAACCACCAACCCTCTGTGCAGGTTTTGACAAGAACTCATCATAGTGAGCTATAAGTTCCTTCAAACACCAGACTACTCGTTCTCCTATTTGTGTTTTTTTCTGAGAAGAAACCCAACAGTAAAGATTGAGAACAGCACCTGAAGGAGGACTCGAACTGACATCAAGTCTGTCATGACAGCACCATGTAAGCAGCTCTCCATGCTGAGCTATCCCTCCTGATGTTCTTTGAGGTTTTCATCCTCTGGTTTTATCAAAGGATCAACAGTTAAGGAAGGGTTGAAGTTGAATTGTTCCTTTAGAAGTTGGACTTCAAAACTCACTGAGATGCCTAAGAATTCAAAGACTCGTAGGGTCTCAGGGTTACCATTAAAAACTGGACTAATGGTTTTCTTGGAACACTTTTGAGTCTTTCCTGAAAAACTGCTGGATCTGAAAAGCTCCTGGAGACATTGGGTCAGACACACTGGAGCTCTATTTAGAGCTTTTTAACTGAACCGCACGTCTTTTTCTTCCATGGACTCAATCAATGGACATTTTGGCACAGGCAGGATTGGAACCCGTAATCTCTGGTTTACTAGACCATCGCATTACCACTTGACCACCACACCTTGACCACAAGGGGTAAGGCATTGGTCTGATAAACCAAAGATCACATGTTCAAATCCGGTCCATGCCTAAATGGCACATGAACAGTTCCATTGAGGAAGGAGATGTGTCTGCTTTGAAAAGGTTGAAAAGCTCTAGGAGATAAAGCTACTGACTGACTGACTGACTGACTGGAAAGTGAGATGATTACTGAGAAGTTTGAATGTCCAGCACCAAGAGGAAAGACTCAAATGTTTGACAAAAGACAATCGTTCTTTTGATCCTGATCCTCCACAGAACCAGAGGCAGAATCAGGGCATTATGGGATGGAAAACCACCACCGGCTGAGAGTTGACTGAAATGTCAGGTTGTGATGAAGGTTTCTGAAAACGTTGGCGTTTTGCAACCGTTATTATTTCTTGTTATTTAGGAGTTGCCTTAGCCGCCTTATACAGCTGGCATAATATATCCATGATATTACTGATACTTCAAATAGTTATCTCCAACATTTCCGCTCTTCTCATAAGAAACTACAAAATATTTCAGCGCAGAACAAGAGCGACTCATCTGCTTTACTGTTGAATTAATGATCTGCGCTGAGTTTGTTTGGAGACGATGTTATTTGAAGTCGTTGTTTTAATCTTCAAGAAGCTTGTTGACCTCTGGAGTCCGACGCCGAGAGGAAAGACTCAAATGCTCCAACCAGCCAAAGGTTCAGCGTTGGCTCAGGTTGTTAAACGTCCTTCTGAGACTCTAAGAAGTTGTGACCTGGGTCCTCTCGGTGAGTTTTGAAGTCCAGCTTCTGAAGGAACGACTCGAGAGCTTTAAGAAATACCGTCTGAGTGTCACTGGTCAAAAAGCTCATCGTCTTAAAGGACTGCTTGGAAGTTTTGACATTAGGGGTCTGAAGGAGAGCATGTAAAGCTCTTTGAACGACAGCTTGAATGTCTTCAACCAGATAGATCAGACTGGTAGAAGGTTGAGAAGTTCTGAGGACGTGGTTTGGATTCTCAATGAAGTGCAGTTTACAAAGAAAGAAAGAAGTTTTAAATGCCTCTGACTGAATATCTCAAGCTTTAAAGACACTGGTTGGAAGTTTGATCCTCAGGTGTTTCAATCAACGTCCAAAGGAAGAGTCCAAACCTCTGAGAAACGAAGGATCCATGTCTCCCGTTAAACGACTGTTTGGAGGTTGGGAGTTTGATCCTGATGAGTCTCAGTGGAACTTGAAGTCTGTCACCAAAAGTGAAACTCAAACCTCTGAGAGAACCATCAGGGTTTTGAGGAGCTCAGAGGAAAGATCAAGACATCAAGTCAAACATCAAGAAGACAGACTGAACACTGTGACTCCCACCCCGGCAATGGCTCACCAGGTAGAGCAGTTACCTGTCGACTCTGAGGTTGTGAGTTCGATCCCCAGTTGCAACCTTTAAAGTCAGAAACCCAGAAGTAAAGACTGAAAAGCTCTAAGAAAATATCTTTACTGGTGGTTCAGCCTGTTAGGAGACTACTTTGTGAGTTTACAGTTTTGGGTTTGATCCTCAGTCACTTGTAAAGTCCAACATCAAGAGGACAGACTGAAAACTGCGACAGAAAGGTTGGCAGCAACAATGGTCCGACAGCTCAGCAGGAAGGACTCCTGCTTGTTGCCTCTGGGGTTGTGAGTTCACTTCCCATTTGCTACTTATAAAGTCAGAAACCCAAAAGCAAAGACTGAAAAGCTCCAAGAAGGTGCCACCAACGCCTCCTTGAAGGTGGCTCAGTTGGTTAGAAGAAGGCTCTGGAAGTTTTGAGGTAGTGGGTTCGATTCTCTCTGAGTTTTAAAGTCCAACATCCAAAGTGAAGATATAAAAGCGCCCGGAGAAAAGCTCCAAATGTGACGGGTTCTCGGTGGCGTGGCGGGTTTGTTGGGGAACCTAAGTGGTCTCGGTGGCATGGTGGGATTGTTCGGTACGGTGAGGAGGCAGCCATGCAGCGTTGGTTCAGATCCGCCCGTCATCAGAACCCGGTGCTCCTGCGAAAGCGGGGTCGGGGGGGGGCCATGTTCTCCCCCGGCGGTTCAGAGAGGTGGAAGCAGGGGGTTATGAGACGGGTTGGCAGGACTAGCTGGCATTTTACTGAAGTTGGGAGCCATGTTTTGTGGGCCATGATTTGTGTGGAGGCGGCCGCCAGGCCTGCGAAAAAATTTTTTATTTTTAATTGATACAGTGACTCAGAGCAGCCTGCAGGGGGCAGTATTGCTGCTCTGTTGTCTTTTTAAATACTTTGCTTTTGTTTTGACAATAACATTGATTTTCTATCAGGAATTGAACCAGCTTCTCTCTGGACAACTATTTACAGCAGCTCATCTTAGTGAGCTATAACTTCCCCACGGCTAACTTTGTGCTGGTTCTCCTATTTGTGTTTCTACTGAGAAGAAGATCAACACTAAAGAATCTGATGCGTGGCTGAACAGGGATTTGAACCACCAACCCTCTGTGCAGGTTTTGACAAGAACTCATCATAGTGAGCTATAAGTTCCTTCAAACACCAGACTACTCGTTCTCCTATTTGTGTTTTTTTCTGAGAAGAAACCCAACAGTAAAGATTGAGAACAGCACCTGAAGGAGGACTCGAACTGACATCAAGTCTGTCATGACAGCACCATGTAAGCAGCTCTCCATGCTGAGCTATCCCTCCTGATGTTCTTTGAGGTTTTCATCCTCTGGTTTTATCAAAGGATCAACAGTTAAGGAAGGGTTGAAGTTGAATTGTTCCTTTAGAAGTTGGACTTCAAAACTCACTGAGATGCCTAAGAATTCAAAGACTCGTAGGGTCTCAGGGTTACCATTAAAAACTGGACTAATGGTTTTCTTGGAACACTTTTGAGTCTTTCCTGAAAAACTGCTGGATCTGAAAAGCTCCTGGAGACATTGGGTCAGACACACTGGAGCTCTATTTAGAGCTTTTTAACTGAACCGCACGTCTTTTTCTTCCATGGACTCAATCAATGGACATTTTGGCACAGGCAGGATTGGAACCCGTAATCTCTGGTTTACTAGACCATCGCATTACCACTTGACCACCACACCTTGACCACAAGGGGTAAGGCATTGGTCTGATAAACCAAAGATCACATGTTCAAATCCGGTCCATGCCTAAATGGCACATGAACAGTTCCATTGAGGAAGGAGATGTGTCTGCTTTGAAAAGGTTGAAAAGCTCTAGGAGATAAAGCTACTGACTGACTGACTGACTGACTGGAAAGTGAGATGATTACTGAGAAGTTTGAATGTCCAGCACCAAGAGGAAAGACTCAAATGTTTGACAAAAGACAATCGTTCTTTTGATCCTGATCCTCCACAGAACCAGAGGCAGAATCAGGGCATTATGGGATGGAAAACCACCACCGGCTGAGAGTTGACTGAAATGTCAGGTTGTGATGAAGGTTTCTGAAAACGTTGGCGTTTTGCAACCGTTATTATTTCTTGTTATTTAGGAGTTGCCTTAGCCGCCTTATACAGCTGGCATAATATATCCATGATATTACTGATACTTCAAATAGTTATCTCCAACATTTCCGCTCTTCTCATAAGAAACTACAAAATATTTCAGCGCAGAACAAGAGCGACTCATCTGCTTTACTGTTGAATTAATGATCTGCGCTGAGTTTGTTTGGAGACGATGTTATTTGAAGTCGTTGTTTTAATCTTCAAGAAGCTTGTTGACCTCTGGAGTCCGACGCCGAGAGGAAAGACTCAAATGCTCCAACCAGCCAAAGGTTCAGCGTTGGCTCAGGTTGTTAAACGTCCTTCTGAGACTCTAAGAAGTTGTGACCTGGGTCCTCTCGGTGAGTTTTGAAGTCCAGCTTCTGAAGGAACGACTCGAGAGCTTTAAGAAATACCGTCTGAGTGTCACTGGTCAAAAAGCTCATCGTCTTAAAGGACTGCTTGGAAGTTTTGACATTAGGGGTCTGAAGGAGAGCATGTAAAGCTCTTTGAACGACAGCTTGAATGTCTTCAACCAGATAGATCAGACTGGTAGAAGGTTGAGAAGTTCTGAGGACGTGGTTTGGATTCTCAATGAAGTGCAGTTTACAAAGAAAGAAAGAAGTTTTAAATGCCTCTGACTGAATATCTCAAGCTTTAAAGACACTGGTTGGAAGTTTGATCCTCAGGTGTTTCAATCAACGTCCAAAGGAAGAGTCCAAACCTCTGAGAAACGAAGGATCCATGTCTCCCGTTAAACGACTGTTTGGAGGTTGGGAGTTTGATCCTGATGAGTCTCAGTGGAACTTGAAGTCTGTCACCAAAAGTGAAACTCAAACCTCTGAGAGAACCATCAGGGTTTTGAGGAGCTCAGAGGAAAGATCAAGACATCAAGTCAAACATCAAGAAGACAGACTGAACACTGTGACTCCCACCCCGGCAATGGCTCACCAGGTAGAGCAGTTACCTGTCGACTCTGAGGTTGTGAGTTCGATCCCCAGTTGCAACCTTTAAAGTCAGAAACCCAGAAGTAAAGACTGAAAAGCTCTAAGAAAATATCTTTACTGGTGGTTCAGCCTGTTAGGAGACTACTTTGTGAGTTTACAGTTTTGGGTTTGATCCTCAGTCACTTGTAAAGTCCAACATCAAGAGGACAGACTGAAAACTGCGACAGAAAGGTTGGCAGCAACAATGGTCCGACAGCTCAGCAGGAAGGACTCCTGCTTGTTGCCTCTGGGGTTGTGAGTTCACTTCCCATTTGCTACTTATAAAGTCAGAAACCCAAAAGCAAAGACTGAAAAGCTCCAAGAAGGTGCCACCAACGCCTCCTTGAAGGTGGCTCAGTTGGTTAGAAGAAGGCTCTGGAAGTTTTGAGGTAGTGGGTTCGATTCTCTCTGAGCTTTAAAGTCCAACATCCAAAGTGAAGATATAAAAGCGCCCGGAGAAAAGCTCCAAATGTGACGGGTTCTCGGTGGCGCGGCGGGTTTGTTGGGGAACCTAAGTGGTCTCGGTGGCATGGTGGGATTGTTCGGTACGGTGAGGAGGCAGCCATGCAGCGTTGGTTCAGATCCGCCCGTCATCAGAACCCGGTGCTCCTGCGAAAGCGGGGTCGGGGGGGGGCCATGTTCTCCCCCGGCGGTTCAGAGAGGTGGAAGCAGGGGGTTATGAGACGGGTTGGCAGGACTAGCTGGCATTTTACTGAAGTTGGGAGCCATGTTTTGTGGGCCATGATTTGTGTGGAGGCGGCCGCCAGGCCTGCGAAAAAAGTTTTTATTTTTAATTGATACAGTGACTCAGAGCAGCCTGCAGGGGGCAGTATTGCTGCTCTGTTGTCTTTTTAAATACTTTGCTTTTGTTTTGACAATAACATTGATTTTCTATCAGGAATTGAACCAGCTTCTCTCTGGACAACTATTTACAGCAGCTCATCTTAGTGAGCTATAACTTCCCACGGCTAACTTTGTGCTGGTTCTCCTATTTGTGTTTCTACTGAGAAGAAGATCAACACTAAAGAATCTGATGCGTGGCTGAACAGGGATTTGAACCACCAAACCTCTGTGCACATTTTGACAAGAACTCATCCTAGTGAGCTATAAGTTCCTTCAAACACCAGAATACTCGTTCTCCTATTTGTGTTTTTTTCTGAGAAGAAACCCAACAGTAAAGCTTGAGAACAGCACCTGAAGGAGGACTCGAACTGACATCAAGTCTGTCATGACAGCACCATGTAAGCAGCTCTCCATGCTGAGCTATCCCTCCTGCTGTTTGCTGACGTTTTCATCCTCTGGTTTTATCAAAGGATCAACAGTTAAGGAAGGATTGAAGTTGAGTTGTTCCTCAAAACCTCCCTCAGACATTGAAGCTCCATTTAGAGACTTTGAAATCTTCATTTTTCTTACGAAGACAATTTTTTTAGGCATGGACGGGATTCGAACCCGTGATCTTTGGTTTACGAGACCAACGCCTTACCACTTGGCCACCACGCCCCATCAAACAACCACAAATTTATGGATAAAATCTCCTGAATTCTGTCCGCAGCTCGTCTTGATGAACTCACAGAAGCCTCACAGAGCTGCTGACAGACGGACGCCGTCCTCCATCAGAGGTCAGTTTACAGGCGTGTAGTGAACATTACGGCCTCCAGGCGGCGCCAACGTGACACCTAACACACAACATTTACACCCTCCATGTTTGCAGATCAGTCAAACAACATATAGATGTTTGTACTTCCTGCTGGGACCAAATGTTTTATACTTTATATTTGATTCATTTCAGCTTTAAACCACCTGAAGTCGCTTTTAAGCTTATAAAATACAAATTACAGTTGAAGATTAACTATTTTTATCTTATCTTAGCATGTCAATACATTAATGATCAATAAATGTTTATTTGGGTTTAAATACAGCGGTTCATATTTCAGATTTTACACATTTAATTAGTTTTTTTTCCTTTTAAAGTTCAGAACAGCAGTTTTATCATCTGCTGCAGGTGATGAATACATGCATTTATTAGAGATGAGCAGCAGGGGGCACTGTGGTCACACCGCTGTCTGCACACACACACACAAACACACACAGAGAGATGAGTGTGTGTCGGAGGGCCAATTAGAGGTTGACGAGCTCAGACCCAGCATAATTAACACACACACACACACACACACATTAGTCTGCGTGTGTGTTTGTGTAATTTAAAGGTCAAAGTTCAGCTGCAGTGTTTGAAATAAAATTTAATCTTGTTTATAGTTTAATTTATGCACTTTTTTTTATCTTTAATTAATTTTTAATTTGCAGTTATTGTAAATCTTCACTTTTTTTTCTTCTTCGGGTGATTTATTCATCTTGTTTATTTACTTTCTTAGTTTTTTATTTATATATTTACTTTATGTGTTGTTTTTTTAAACATATACGTAGCTATTGATCCATTAGATTGTTAATTTTTTTAATCACGTTTCTAAAACTTTCTCCAACACAGTTTTTGGCGCCGTGCTGCGTTCAGGGTCTCTGAGCTGCAGTTTAAACCTTATCTGTGCGTTCTGCGGTGCGTTTAATGTCTCTGGTCGTCTGAATGTCGTCTAGCTTTTAGATTAATGTGAGGTTTGTTCTGGCTGCTCCTTGTTTTCATGTAGATGGCAAAAGTTTAATAATTAACAGTGTAATTACTCTGTTTTTTCAGAAGGAGGCTTTGTGACCTTTCAGAGGTGGACGAGGAGGTCTTTAAAGGAACAGACATCGTTATTGCTGCTGTATCGTCATGCGCTCCTCTGTATTGATCAGCCACTAATGTGACCTGAGGTTAATACACTGCCTCGCTGATGACGGTTGTGTATTACTGTTCTTTATTTGCTCATTTATTTTTGAGTCATTCCAATTTAGTGCCGATGTGGTGCGTGATACCGTGATACCGTGTTTTCCTGCGTGACCATGAAGGTGCCAGAGGAACGTGGGTGCACCTGGGCCCGGTGATCCCGTAGAGAGCTGCTGTCCTGTCTCTCACACCTGGACTCAGCCAACATCTGCAGACCTCTGAAACTCTCCTCATGTGTAGTTTATTCCTTCAGTTGTTTGTTTTATTACAACAAATACCTTTAATTTACCGCCATCCATCCATCCGCTCCTGTGTTTGTCATGATTTAACAGCAATATTTAGTTCCCAACTTAAAATCTGCACTCACTCAGAGCCTCTGATTGTCTCACTGTGTTTATGTTGTTTGTATATTTTGCTACACATGTGATAATAACATACGTGTCCTCATCTACATGTAATCTCAGCCTCTGTGTGTGTGTGTGTGAGATCCCTCGCCGGCGTCGTCAGTGCTGTCAGGCCTCGTTTCCGTGATTATTCACCTGTCACATCACTATCTCACACGCAGCATATGCCCCGGCGTTTCCTGTCTGCCTGCCTCGCTCCCTATCAGCCGTAACTATGGTTACGGTCGCTTTGACACACATTGAAACATCCTGAAACGCAGACAGGTCATTTAACACATCACGGCAACGTATCAACTCATCGTTATGTTTTATAATCATTCAGATGTCACATTATTGTGAAAATAAGTGCAGTTTTTTTGTGGCACGACCACCGAGGGGTGCTAAAGTCAAGTATTTAAATTTAAAATTAAATTAAATTTAAACTTTAAATTATGTTTTTTACGTCACCATATATATTTTATATAGTATATATATTCATACTGATAAAATAAAATGTGGCCAATAAAAATAAAAGCATGTTTTAAAAGCATATGTAGAAACTGAGCTCCATGTCTGTCCTGGTGGTTCAGGCTGTTCGGAGACGGGTCTGACAGTTCAGCAGTTGTGGGTTTGGTCCTCAATGAGTTTTAAAGTCCACCATCAAGACTGAAAACTGTGAGAAAAAGAAGGTCAGCAACAAAAATCCAACAGCTCACCAGGTAGGACAGCTGCTTGGAGACTCCGAGGTTTGAGGTTCAATCCCTGGTTACAACTTCGGAAGTGAAACCAAGAAGTAAAGACGGAAATGCTCCAAAAAACCAACATCGGTGTGTCAGTTCAGGTGGCTCAGGTGGTTAGAAGACTACCCTGGAAGTCTTGAGGTCATGGGTTCAATTCCACTGAGTTTTAAAGTCCAACACTAAGAGGACAGATTTAAAACTGTGAGAGAAAGAGGCTCAGAAGCAGAAATCGAATGGCTCACCATACAGTACAGTTGCTTTTGTGCTCAGAGGTTGTGAGTTCACTTCCCATTTGCTACTTTTAAAGTCAGAAACCCAAAAGCAAAGACTGAAAAGCTCCAAGAAGGTATCACCAACACCTCCTTGAAGGTGGCTCAGTTGGTTAGAAGACGGCTCTGGAAGTTTTGAGGTAGTGGGTTCGATTCTCTCTGAGTTTTAAAGTCCAACATCCAAAGTGAAGATATAAAAGCGCCCGGAGAAAAGCCCCAAATGTGACGGGTTCTCGGTGGCGCGGCGGGTTTGTTGGGGAACCTAAGTGGTCTCGGTGGCATGGTGGGATTGTTCGGTACGGTGAGGAGGCAGCCATGCAGCGTTGGTTCAGATCCGCCCGTCATCAGAACCCGGTGCTCCTGCGAAAGCGGGGTCGGGGGGGGGCCATGTTCTCCCCCGGCGGTTCAGAGAGGTGGAAGCAGGGGGTTATGAGACGGGTTGGCAGGACTAGCTGGCATTTTACTGAAGTTGAGAGGCATGTTTTGTGGGCCATGAGTTGTGTTGAGGCGGCCGCCAGGCCTGCGAAAAAAGTTTTTATTTTTAATTGATACAGTGACTCAGAGCAGCCTGCAGGGGGCAGTATTGCTGCTCTGTTGTCTTTTTAAATACTTTGCTTTTGTTTTGACAATAACATTGATTTTCTATCAGGAATTGAACCAGCTTCTCTCTGGACAACTATTTACAGCAGCTCATCTTACTGAGCTATAACTTCCCACAGTTCACTTTGTGCTGGTTCTCCTATTTGTGTTTCTACTGAGAAGAAGATCAACACTAAAGAATCTGATGCGTGGCTGAACAGGGATTTGTACCAACAACCCTTGTAGGTACTGCCAAGAACTCATCCTACTGAGCTATATGTACTGACAAACATCTGAATGTTCGTTCTCCTATTATTGTCTACTTGAGAAGAAGCTCAACAGTAAATATTGAGAGCAGTTCCTGAACAAGGATTCGAAACAACATTAAGTCTGTCTTGACTGACTGCAGCATGTAATCAGCTCATCCTGCTGAGCTATCCCTCCTGAGGGACATTGAAGTTTTCACTGTCTTGTTTTATCAGAGAGTCAACAGTTAAGGATTGAAGTTAAGTTGCTCCTTTAGAAGTTAAACTTTACATAACAGCAATAAATTATGTATTTTTATTTTGAATCAAACTAAACTTCTGATGAATTTTGTTTAACAAATCAGAACAAATCAAAACAATCAGAGTCTAAAATATAGAAAACTATCATCTAGATTTACATAAAGTAATAATTTGACATTTTAAAAATTCACTTTTTCACTTTCAGAACTACAAAAATCAGATTGACGTGAAGATATAACAGTGCATCGTCTGCATAGAGACGAAACGACTTCATCACGTTTATCAGTTCACGTGGATCATTTCTTCATCTGGAAGAGTTTTTATCCGTCCTGAGATTTTATTTTTCCATCCTCATTTATGATCTGCTTTTTCTTTTGCTTCTTTCTGTCACTGCTGTTCCTGTCGACGTCCTGAAAAAGAAAAACACGCTTAAACACGGCGACCGCCGGCTGCACCGAGGAGATTTGCAGAATCAATTTGTCAGACGGGACGTGTGATTTACGTGACACTGTAGACATCTATTAACCTCCATATCTTTCTTTCTTATCTTATTCTATCTTTCTCCTCTCATGTTCCTCTTCTCTTTTTCGTCCTCTTCCTCTTCTCTCTTTTTTGTGTGTCGCACTAACGTTTGAACAAAATAATTGAACAAAATCAGCTTCATCAATTGAAGATCAGTGTGTTTCTGTCACCGTCGGAGTCACAGTGGTAACACAATCTAACACAAGCTTTCCTCGCTCTTTTACATCATGTGACGCTCTCTTCTAAATGTTGAGAGGCTCCTTCCTGTCAGTCTTTCTCTTCCAGGACTGAAGAAATTCAAGGTGAAGAAATAAATATAATGAAATGTTTTAATTGGCTGCAACGCTCGTAGCCATCTGACCCTACAGCAAACAACTAAAACATTATGAAAAATATCTGCACAGACACATAATTAACATGATTTCAGTTTATCTATCAGTTTTTTTTTGTCTAAAATGGGACACAGGATGTTTGGAACAAGGACTAAACTGAGCGTGTGCAGAGTGACCCGGTCTCCCCTTCTTCCATATAAGAGCAATTTCATCTCAAGTTTGGGTTCGATAAGTTCGGTCCTTTTTGGGTTGACCTACAAGTCCTTTTTGTATCTTTTTGACACTTTGAGGTCAGACAGAGCGCCACCATCAGGACAAACTTCATGTTTTAAAAGCATAAAAACCAACTGGCGCTGGTTTCACTCCGTACATGTTCCATCAACAAGTCAGCTGTGGATTTCTCCGACGTGAAAGGAAATTTACTGTGTTTGTGTGTGTGGGAGGGGGGGTAAGGGGGGTGAGGGGGGGGGTGGATGATGCATGGTGGGAAATCGTTTAGCGCCCTCGCCGGTCCTCGGCGACAGCCCCCGGCGACGGGATGAGAAACGAGGCGGCAACGAGGATGTAATTTGAGAACGGGAGAACGAGGGGGAGGACGGGAGTGACAGATCCAGCAGAGGGGGGAGGAGGGAAGGGGAGGGGGGAGGAGGGAGGGAGGGGGCTGTGATGGAGAGAGGGATGAGGAGGAAAGAGAGAGAGAGAGAGAGGAAGGAGGCGTCGGCGAGGGAGGACAAAGAGACGTGAATGACAGAACGAGGAGATGGAGGAGGAGAGGAAGATCTCTCTCGTTTCTCCTCCGAGCCAATTTTAATAATGAGGCGGTCTAATTTCCTTCACACACACACACACACACACACACACACACGAACACACACACACACACACACACACACACACACACTTTTTCAGTCTTCCATGCTTCCCTCTAATTGCCTTCGTGTGTGTGTGTGTGTGTGTGTGTGTGTGTGTGTGTGTGTGCGTGCTTGTGAATGCGCGCACACGGATGTTTTTTTCTCTCCGGCTGCAGGCGACACTCGTCTGTTTTTTTCAGCGCTGACACTTGTAGTTTTCTCCTCTGCGAGACACGTCCACGTCCAGACGGAGCTCCGATGTTTTAACAAGAAAAAATGTGAGCGTTAGGAGACGAACAGCTGGTGGCGCTCGAGCAGAAGACGGGGACGAACTGTGGATGAATAAATATAGAAAATGTACATAATACATAGAGTCTAACATCCTGCTGGCGCCTCCTGCAGATACTCTTCACCCCGCAGTATTAATCTGTTCCTGCACAATTTCAATTAACTTTTTTTTGTGATTTTTGCAGCCAAAAATGTTTGATTTGGCAACAACTTTCCTTAAAAATTGTTTTTTTTTTACGATCAAACTGCGGAAATATTGCTTTATTCTTGTTTTTAAGAAACTACTACCAACGAAGAGTCATATATAATCTCTTCCTGTGCGTAAATTACCATGTTACGAAATACAGCCGTGTGTTTATTTGGACAATAATCCAGCAAAACTGAAGCTTTCGCAAATATCGCAGAGATTTCTTTAATTATTACAATCTCAAGGAGACACTGATGACTGAAGAGTCATGAACACTGCAGCCTTTAGGAGGCGCTACAATATAAAACCAATGCAAAGACGCGTGTGGAAGTAAATTAGCTCTTTGCAGCGTAAACTGAAGCGAAAACTTGAGCAAAAAAAATTCAGGCTTTTTCCAAAACTTCGCTTTGAACATACAAAAATGGAAAAAGGAAGTAAAAGAAAACGAATGAGGAGGAGAGAGGGGGGGGGGGGGGGGGGGGGGATGAGGTGAGGAGGTGAGGAGGAGGAGGAGGAGAGAGGAGGAGAGGAGAGGAAAAAGGTGAGGAGGAGTGTAATTGATTTCCTCCCTGAAAAGAGAGAGAGCGGGTCAGACGAGTGCAGCAGCGGGCGAGCGTCTGCATTACAGAGAAAAAGAGAGAGAGGTGTGTGTGTGTGTGTGAGTGTGTGTGTGTGTGAGTGAGTGTGCGTGCATGTGTGTGTGTGTGTGAGTGAGTGTGCGTGCATGTGTGTGTGTGACCTTGTCTGGCTGCGTGTGTGTGTGTGTGTTTGAGAGAGAGAGAGAGAGACAGCCAGGGGAGCGGGCGAGTGAGCGAATAGAAAAGGGGAAGCCTTGAAACCGTCCTGATTCGCTGCTCCATTATTCTCTCTCTCTCTCTCTCCCATAGAAACACATGCTCGCTCGCCCTCCTGCATTCCTCCGAACCTTTTTTCTCTCTTTGTGTTCGTCCAGCGCTGTCAACACCTTCTCAAAGGTCGACCCCCGCTGACCTTTGACCCCTGTCCTTCCTGCTGACGTGTAAACACCGAACGACCTCCCCTCTCTTTTCTCTTTCCTCACTTGCTGTGACAGATGAGAGCTGAGAGAAGCAGCAGTTGCTCTGAGAAATTAGGCTTTGTCCGTCAGTTTCGTTGGACGGATAAGAATACTACGATACCCATGAGCCCTCGGCTGCTGTTGCTATGGAGAAGAAGCCAGTCAGAGGAGTGAGTCAGAGCGTAATTAATTCGAAACACTCGTTGCTGAAGTTGTGAACAAAACAAGGCGCCGAATTTTATCGCTCGGTGATCGGCTGTTTCTTGGTGAAAATGCACTTCAGTAGTTGTAGTTAACGTCTGCCCTGAAATCTCTACGTCCTCAGACTCGTAGCTTCGATAAACAGATATTTTCTAACACAGTCGTTCATCTTTTGTTCTGATGATTCAACCAGCAAAGTTTCATGTTGATCCGAGTCGTAGAAGTGCTTCAAATGTGAGTCACGTGACGTTATCTATGGAATAAATTAAGGGGATTTTTTGCATCCGCGAGCAGGGGCGTCTGAAATATGTTCTTCCACTTCGCAACTCTACTGCCTACTGACTTTGCTTTTCTCAAAACATCCCCATTATGGTTTCAAATACGAAAACTGCTAAGCAGCAACACGACAAGCAACCAGAACTGTTGTCCCGTCTGAAGATTTAAAGAGGAAAAACGTTAAATTCTTAAAAATCTTCCCCTTCTTTAAATTCAGGCTTCAGAGCAAGCGAAAGAAACAAATCTCTTGGTGTGATGTGGAAATCCTAACCTGAACTCTGCTGCAGGTCTTGATGTGACTTCAGACTTCAGACTTGCAGATTTGTGACGTGTCGGGAATGCCTCGCAGATTCCGATTTTGCTCATTTGCTCTCCGGTCTCCGCAGATCCGAACTCACACTTTTCAGCAGCAGATTCAAGTCCTCTATTTGGACTTGTTCAGATTAGAACTCACATTATAAAAACACTGCATAACACAGTGGCTGATCTCTGCTTAACAAAGTGCACCTGGACATCTGCGGCCTTGACTCGTTTTCCCGCGTTTTACGATTTACGCTCGATTACCACAGAAACTGACTTCCATCTTCAGATTCCAGACTTGGATCTTTGCTGCCGCCCGTCCTGACTCACATTCACAGATTTCCAGTTCGTACCTCGACTACACATCTGTCGATCCTGACCGGCAATTTCAGATTTCTGACCTGCTTTGTAAGTAGATGCCGGGATTACATTCGGATTTCTATAGATCGTCAGTAATTAAATGTTTTTGGACGTGTGTTCGTATCTGTGTGCAGATATTTCACCAAGCTAATATCTTGTTTCTTATGATTATGAAGAAATAAAAAATCAGAAACACAAGTAATTCGTTTTTCGTTCTTCTTTCTGGTCGAGCGGTGGTCAACAGTGATTGGCTGCTCCCACAAAGGTCAGCGCAGCTCAGGTCAAAGTTCAATGAATCTGAAGTTTCAGCTCAACAAAGCTGTGATGTGAAAACACTTGAAGACTGAAAATAACTCAACACAGAAGTCGACTCATTCAGACTTCTGCAGATCCAAACACCGACTCGCATGCGGATGCCGACTGTTTCCAACACACACACACACACACACACACACACCTACCTCTACAGCACTGTGTACACAGACGGGCTATTCATCTTTCCCTTCACCAACATCAATAAATGATGGCTGCTCTCTCTCTCTGTTTAAATATTCATCGGCAGCGCTGCTCGTCTCACTCGCTAAACAGCCAGACGACACACACACACACACACACACACACACACACACACACACACACACTCCCTGCGGCGCATTAGCAATTCAACCCGTCGTCTTCGGCATTGGCGCTGGGCAGCCACACACACACACTCACACAATACAGACACACAATCACAGTTACACATCTATTATACACACACACTTATGGAAAAACACACACAAACACACGGCGAGGACAAAAAGCCTGAGAGGCAAGTGGCTGCTGTGTCTGCAGTGAATGGACGTGTGTGTGTGTGTGTGTGTGTGTGTGTGTGTGTGTGTTGCGATGGCATTGAAACCGAACACCGCTGGATGCTCCATCAATCACTACTTAAAGGAGCAGTCCGTCATGTTTGGAAATCCTCTTGTTTCTGAGCTGTCATAACGTCACATTGATTGGTGTCAAAAAGCTGAAATAATGTTCGATATACCAGCTGCTCAGATACGTATTTAATACACAACATCACCGACTATGAATTAATATAAGGTCAGAAACAGCAATGAAAGAAGGACTCAGATCCGTTAATGCAGCATGTGAGAAGTTTAGAGGGAAAAATCACTATTTGGTGGAGCTGTTAACAACTCATAGACATGTGAAATGTGACCCCGACTACACACTGCTTTTTGTAAGACGTCAAAAGACAAAAAGGTTGGAAACCACTGGTTTCATCTTTAACAATGTGTTGTATTTTAAAAGCTTGTTATATTATCCATTGTGTCAAATCTGCATCTGAAAAGTAACTAAAGCTGTCAAATAAATGTAGTGGAGTAGAAAGTACAATATTTCCCTCTGAAATGTAGAAAGTAGCGTCACATGGAAATACTCCAATATTCCAACACCGATGCTAAAATATCTCCTCATTGCAGTAAAGGGTAGTTAAAGGACTAATACGTATAAAACTGTAGCGTGGTCCTTTAAGTAGACGTGTTTGGAAGAAGGTGACTCACTCTGATCTGAACTGCTTCTCCAGAAAACTGGGACGAACTCTTTTCTCTAATATGACAGAGAGAGAGAGTTCATTCATGCAGGTGGATGTTTTCTCTCTCGCTCTGTCTGTGTGTTGGCCTCGCATATCCTCGCTCGGCCCTGTCTTTGCCTTCGATCGCCCACACCCTTTTATCCGGAGAGAGAGAGAGAGAGAGAGAGAGAGATGAGTCATTCACACATTACTCACTTTTCTACTTACACACACACACACATATACACACAACAGGATAAAAGGATGTGGGCGAGCGAAGACATCGTCACAAACACACCTTTCTCTCCTCAGCGAGAATACTAATATTCCTCCGAGATTTTCAAAAGAGCACACTTAAAGGACGAGTTCACAGTGTTTCCAGTGAAAGAGGTTTTCCTGGCTGTAATCATTCCTCCTGTTCATACTGGATATTAAAAGATCTCCTTCATCCACAGTGTGTCCAGATAGACATTTAAAGTGTGTGTGAAGCTTCTGTTCAGCTTCAGCAGTCTGAGTTAGTCATATCAAGTGGATATCTGACACATTTACAGTCTTTTTAGCATCAAATTCTCCTCTTTGTGTTTCCCTGTTGAGCTGCAGGTGGAAGTATAGAAACAAAAAGAGGGACTTTGCCACTAAAAAGACTGTAATGTTGAAAGATATCTACTGGATTTGACTCATTTGAAGCTTCATATTAGCTTCAGATTAACTTTTAAATACATGATAGTTGTAATTAATAAATGAAAATAGCTTTAAAGGTAATAATAATCTATAAACTAACCACAGTTTGATGAGTTTCGTCCGATCTTAGAGGATTTTCTTATTCTCTTGTACAAATATAAATCCGCACGATCAGAATCTTTTGTGTGTTTTTCTTTATTTAACTAGAAAAATAAAACTTTGATCAGCACCTGCAGCGTTATCAATTATTACTTAAGCTCTGCATAAAACCTGAGTTGAGTTTTATTTTCGAGTTTTATTCATAAGAGCATCATGCTGATTATCTGTCTACACTGTGTGTGTGTGTTTGTGTGCTGTAGTTTTCAATGGCCAGATAACACACATACACACACACACACATCATCCAAGGTCACTTCTGGAGACATTATGTAGACTTAGTTTAATTTCCTGGAGACTTACCTCAACCACTGACCCAAACATCAGCTTTTTACCAAATGAGGACACGGCTTTTTGTCCCCAATTAACTGGTCTTTAGTCTGAAATTTGTCCCTGAAAGTAGCCTATGACAGACACACACACACACACACACACACACACACACACACACTGTTATTATCAAACTCCATGGCAACGCAAGGAGCTTAATTGGAGAAGAAAAATTTCTTCCTTTATGACGAAGAGAGAGAGAGAGCGACGGTGAAGGTGCAGTGAAGAAAAAGAGAGCCGATGAAATATGAATGAGTCCACAGTGGGGGTTCAACCAGCTGTGTGTGTGTGTGTGTGTGTGTGTGTGTGTGTGTGTGTGGAGGTTAAGTCGAGATAAACAGGGCATCCAGCAGGAGTCTGAGTCACACTCTGTTAATGTGTGTGTGTGTTGATGTGTGTGTTTTACACCGTCTGCGTCCTCGTGTCAACATCACTGACGTCAGTTTCCTCGACACAGAAATAAAACTCAGTGCTGACACGACAGGAAGGGATGTTCTTTATGAGAGCTGCTCTCACGCTGAAAATATGACGTCTGATTAATATCTGATTAATTTCAGAGGGAAATATTGTACTTTCTACTCCACTACATTTATTTGACAGCTTTAGTTACTTTTCAGATGCAGATTTGACACAATGGATAATATAACAAGCTTTTAAAATACAACACATTGTTAAAGATGAAACCAGTGGTTTCCAACCTTTTTGTCTTTTGACGTCTTACAAAAAGCAGTGTGTAGTCGGGGTCACATTTCACATGTCTATGAGTTGTTAACAGCTCCACCAAATAGTGATTTTTCCCTCTAAACTTCTCACATGCTTTCATTTCAATAAATGTTCAAATGATCCAATATTTCAGCAAAAATCAAAGATATCAGAACGTTGTTTCTTCTTCTTTCCTCTTGTAAACAGTAACAGTGAGTAGAAGGTAGATCTCAGCAGCTGAATAACAACAACCTGCAGGATTCAGAGGAGCAGCTGCTGCAGACTGATAAGACCTTCAGAAACGTCACATTTCAGCAAAAAGTCCAGAAACTGAAAACAGATTTGTGTATCAGAACTTTGTTTTTTCTTCTTTCCTCTCCCATTAATCATCTCACGACCCCTCAGATTTATCTGCTGACCCTTTGGAGGGCCCGACCCCTAGGTTGGGAACCAGTGGACTAAACTAGCTAACTGTATATAAAGTAGTGTAAACTAGCTCCACCTCCAGCAGCTACAACAGTAACATGCTGCTCTAACACTGATGCTTCAGTATTAATAATCTAATGATGTCATATATAATAATATATCAGTCAGAGGGACCAAACCACTACTTTTACTGCAACACTTTAACTACATCAAGCTCATAATACTGATGGACTTTTACTGCAGTAAAGGGTTTCAGTTGTTCTTCCAGCAGCTGATGTTAAAATCCTTCACTGTCTTTCTTTTAAAGCTCTGAACAGTTTTTTGGATCTTTTCAGGGGTTTTTTTTTTGGTAGATATATATTTTCTCCTCTGAGTCTGAAATCTGCCACAGATCCTGAAATAAAACCTCCTCCTGTGTCACATTTTCGCCGACACTCGTCTGTTTTATGTTCCTGGAGGAGAGACTCAGGCCGGCGGTCCAATCAGTGGAATTTAATTTCCCGTCAGGCAGAAATGAAATGTTGCTGCGTTTCGCTGCGCCGCCTTTAATTAGAGGCTGTTTAACATTCACACACACACACACACACACAAAATGCAAATGAGCATCCAATTACACACCTAAACTACTAAACACACACACACACACACACGCCTTCATGCATATAAACGCACTGTACTGCGCTGTAGTGAAAACCCTGTTCTTTAACACACTGTTTTTCAGTAAGGCTAAAGGGCTACATGGAACAAACAAAGGTCGACACAACAAGAGAAACAACCAGCGTGATCCTCCACATGCAGCTTCTTCTTCTTTGTTGGTTTTTAGAGGAAATGTTGCTACTCCTGGATAGAAAATGAGACTCAATTCTTTTAATCTATTATATATAAAATAAAATAAAATGAAAACAACAAATAACTAAACTAATAAATCTCCTCTCTGACCCTCCTCCCGTCCTCCAATATAACGTTTTGAGGCTCTGAGCTGGACTGAACACGTCTGCACTTCCTCTCCACTCACTTCAACGACATCCAGAAAACTTTTTCGCTGCGTCAACAACTATCTCTTTTTCTCTCGGATTTCCTTTTCTGCCTCAGCGGCACAGTTAATCACCATGACCTGAAACGCTAAGAACCTTAATCTTGTCCTTACAAAAAACAATATTCATCATGCTTCCTACCTGACTCCCTCCTCCTCATGGCTCAGCCTTCTCTTGGACTTGATCCTCATGACCCCCCCCCCCAACACACTGATTACACTTGGGTTCATTTTCATATTTGCTTTCTGCAGCTGCACATTTACCACATATCCAGATTTCCAACAACATCTGCACTGACTGGGTTTGGGAACAAAAGGCTTTACTGGGTAACTGATCTTCTGATTCAAAATGCAACAGAACAGATCTTGTTTCACATCTTTCTCCGTCAGCAACTCCGTTATATTCTTTAAATCTACTGGCATTGACCACATACTCTGTCAGCAACACACATTACCGGAACTTTGGAAGATGTTCGGCAGGTTTCTACCCGGAGCCGAGTTACCCACAGAGGTCTCTCTTCTCCAAAAACAAACATAGACACATTAAAATAGTTAAAATACAAATTAAAGCAGTTTCAGCTAAAAAAAATCAGTGTTTCTCCACCATGTTGGGCGAGCAGCGGACTTCCTGGAGGGGCTGTTAGCCGAGCTGCTGCTAACGTTTGCCCTGTTTATTTCTAACTTAAGATCCAGATAACTTAAGATCCAGACGTCCAATGACTAAAGTATGAGCCAGTCAGATTCAAAGATTCGTAACTGTAACAGATAGAAAGACAATGCTAGTGATGCTAAGTAGTTAGCAGGAATCCTTTAAAATACTAATAGTTATTAAGTGGCTACTAGCAATGCTAACCAGTTAGCTATAAACCTTTATAACAGACGTTAGTTTGCTTGCAGTGCTATCAACTTAGCTTTAACATTCGTAATGCTAGTTAGTGTAAAGAAACTATTAGCTGTCAGCTGTAAATATGCTAGTAATGCTACACTGTTAGCTACAACCAACTCTCATGCTAACAGGTGTATTTACTTCTTGCATTGTCAGCTAGCTGTAATTCTGGAAAATGCTAACGTAAAGGAGAGATAGCTAGCTGCTAGCACCGTCAGCCTGTTAGCTGTAGCTCTTTGTAATGCTAACAGGTAACGCAATAATAAACAAGTAGCTGTAAACATCTGTGATGCTAAAGGTGTAAAGTCAATTCAGACAACATATTCATTTATTCCTTCTTCTTCATATTTATTGGACAATAAATAGTTTGGTGACGAAAGCCAACAAGATGCTGAATACAAAATTACACATAAAGGTAACAAACAATCTTCCAGACCAGAACAAATCGACCACTGAAACGGCATCATATTTACACCAAACTGCATTTACAAAGAACAGATAGAAGAATCGTGATTATTGGACTCATAAATAAAAAGATGCATATTTACAGTTTACATATAGCACACGTTAACTGTTACCGTCCCTCCGTGGAGGGCGTGCTGTCCTTTTAAGAGTCCAGATATGATGTTTACTCATTTACAATATTCACACATTGGTTTTAAGTTAATTTCCGTTTGTTTGAAATCATTTTCTTTATGTAATACTGTTTTGTTGCTGAATCTTTGCTTTAACTTTTTAAACCTCAACATGATTCTCGTCTGCCGAGTCGACCTTTGGGTCAGGTCATGACCTCGTTTTAAGCCGGGCGCCCCTTCCAGCGCCCTTTCCCGGCTCTTTCTTCACGTCGTTCCGGATGGTACCGCCCCCAACTTTCATCCCCAGGTCTCTGATGTGGACTCTGACGTTCCCCAAGTTCCTTTGCCAGGCAGCATCCATCTTTATGGTCTTACCTCCTTGGCTTTGGGTGTCACAGGCGTCTCTTTTGGGAGCTGTGACGTTTCCGCCTGCTCTCTTTACTGCTTGGCGCTCCCACGTGTTAGCATCCCCTGTAGCATCCGACTTTGCAGCGCTGGTGACCCCAGAGTTCTTACTACGCAACCGTTGTGGCTCCCAAACGCCACCATCAAGCACAACACCTGGATTTGTTGGATCTGAAACGCCTCCTCCGTTCTTGCTCCCCTGACTTTGCCGTTTCCACGTGTTAGCATCCGCGGCTCCGTTTGAATTTGCAGTGTTAGCGTTCCCAGTGTTCTTATTTCGTAGTCGCTGCGGTTCTGACAAGTCAGAAATAACTGAATTGGGATTCATCGCATTCCTACTCCGTAGTCGCTGTGGTTCCCACATGTTAGCACCGACTGCCATGTCGGACTTGATGGGAACGTTCCCAGCGGATTTACTTCCTTGCCGTTGTTGTTCCCACATGCTTGAGTCCCTCTTAGAGTCCAGATTAGCAGAATTAGCAATCCCAGCATTCTTATTCTGTAGTTTCTGTGGTTCCCACATTCTAGCATTCATTGTTATGTTTGTCTTTGCTGCAGTCAGAACGCCAGCATTTCCTTGCTGCTGCGGCTCCCACATGCTAGCATCCATTTTGGTTTCTGTTGCAGCAGCTGCAGTAGGATATCCCAAATGTTTAAGTCCTTGGCATTGTCCAGACTCTGCAGTCCTGTTTTGCCAGTCCACTTTAGCATCTCCTGTTGTCGCCTGTTGCGGCGGAGGTAATGACGGTGGAATACATTGCTGTGGTCTTGCTGACGGTCTTGGGGATGGCGGTGGAGGTGTCGGAGGTGGCGAAGTTTCCAGCGAGTCCCAGCGACTGTCCACAAACTCCAGAGATGAGCCGAGCATGCCGGCCAGCTCGGGGGTGGCCTCCACCAGCTCCAGAGGGTCCTTGGCGTCCGGCCTGAAGGAGGACAGCTCCTGTTCATCGGGACCCGTCAGGAGCTGCGACAGCGACGCCTGCCGGTAGAACTCGTCCTCCGGGATGGACTGCACGTTCAGCTGAGGGAAGAGGCGCCGGAAAGACCGAGACGTCATCCGGAGGCGACCCAGGACGTCGCACAGGAGGAGCCAGTTCCTGGGACTAGAGGGAAGAGAGGAGCAGAGAAACATCTGATTGCATTTGTTGAACTTGCTGGTGGTAGATGTTTAAGTTTTTAAATGAAACGTAAGGAAGGAATCATGACTTATGAGCTCAACTGTCAGTGGGAAGCTTCCCAAAAGTGAAGCCTCGATCGCCCCCTGGTGGCTGGTGGCAGTACGGGTCATACGAGACGAGCCAAACTAAAAAATCTAAATACAGGCCAAACACATTTTTCCCAAAGATGGTTTCTGTCATTTTAGGTTGTTTTTATCACTCTCAAGTGCTCATTTTTGTCCGACAGACCCTACTGTGCAGGCTCCAAATGACACTGCACAGGCAAGATGGCCGCTCCAAGAAAGGACATATTTTGGCTTCGCTTTAGCATAGCAGCAGGAAGTGGAGATGTGCCGTCCACATTTATATACAGTCACTATCTCGTACAGCAGCAGGTCTTTGAAATGAAACAGGCTTCAGGTCTTTAGGTGGATTCTTTAGCTTCTTCACGAACATTAATCTCTGATCTAATCTCTCCGCATTTGTCTCGCTAATGTATGGAGCCGCCAAAGTCCTGAAAGATTGCATTTTTTTTTATCTCGCTAACAAGATGGATGTAATATGTTGGGAGAACGAGCTATGTGCACAAGATAAAACAAATATTATCATTATTATGTCTGGATAACTATCTGTGCTGTGCCCTCGAGTTCATAAGTTCAATCTTTTCTGTCCCGCCAACTTCGTCGTCGTGATGAGAAATCATATCTTTCTGAAGAGCGGTGTTCCTCAGTCTAGTTATTGATCCTGCAGTCTCTAACACGTCAGCCCTGAACCTCCGCACCGCTGCTATCAGGAGGATTAGATCTGGAAGAACACAGACGAGTCTTTTTAGATTTTTAGATTCGTTTTGAAATTAAATTTTAGATTAAATTTTTAAATCTCTTCGTCTGATGAGTGTTTCAATTTCAGACAAAGCAAATGTCAGGAAAAGGGAAGCAGGGAGCGACAGTTTTGTGCTTCATTGTAGATTAAACATTCAATCACGGCAGTTTTAGAAATTTGGCTTCCATAAATGTCAAAGATGGAAGAAGAAAAAGTAGAAGACGACGATGAAGAAGGAGACGGTTTCTCTTTTATATACACACACACACATATATATATATATATTCTGCAGCCTCAACATCAATGAAGCTGTTATTGATTCACAATGTCTGTCGATGTGTGTGTGTGTGTGTGTGTGTCAAGGGCAAAGGAATCCTAACACACACACTCTTCGTCGGGTTGTTTAAGATTCCAGCAGCAACTGGCTTTAAAGCAACATGTGGCCTTGTCCTCATGTGTGTGTGTGTGTGTGTGTGTGTGTGTGTGTGTGTGTGTGTGTGTGTGTGTGTGTGTGTGCGCGCCCGGTGGCCTTGTATCCAGGAAGAGCCATTAATACTACATCAGACACCAGAGAGAAAGAGGGAAAAAAAAGAGGAGAAGAAGAAGAAGAAGAAGAAGAAGAGAAGGAGCGAGGAGGAGAAAAGCGACAGGGGAGGAAGACGAAGTGGAAGCCAATTAGCCTCGTCGCCACGGCGATGCAATCCTCGTTAACGACCTCTCCGTCTGTCCTGCCTTTATCTCTCTCTCCTCCACTGAGGATCTTTTTTCTCTCTCTCTCTCTCACACACACCACCCTTCATTCGCTCGCTCTTCCTCCTCCTCCTCCTCCTCCTCCTCCTCTATTCCCTTTCTTTTCTAAGCTGCTTTCCACCACCTTAATTGGTGTGTGTGTGTGTGTGTGTGTGTGTGTGAGTGTGAAAAAGAGGGAGATGTGTTAGAATAACACTGAAGAAAGAATGTGTGAGTTTCAAAAAACCCGAGTGTGAATAATAAAAGACGAAGTGTGTGTGTGTCGGTGCGGTCCGTCGGTCTGCTTTATTTAATCCCGCCGTGGTTAACGCCGTTTCCTGTCGTCCTGCTCCTATAAGTGACGCCGTCTTTGACCCTAACACAGTCCTGGTGTGGTCGGTCTTGGCTCCTTCAGTCCTTTAAGGGCCGTCCACACCGAGAGCCATAACGATGTGATCATCAACGCTTACGAGCCGTAACGTTCTGTAAACAGCGGCGCCGAGCAGACGCTGCATGCTCCAGCTGTGTCGGCAGCTCGGGAGAACGGATATTGATGACTTGTTAGTGGCTTTACGTTGCACAGAGAAGGGGAAGGAAAGCCAGAAGGGTTCACAGGCGGGCGTTGATTAAAGGTGTTGAGGACACTTGTTGCTGTGAAGTATTTATAGAAGTAAGAAGAAGAGGAAGGATTCGCAAAAAACGCACCAACTTTTATTGAGCTGCAGCCGGTACGAGCGGATCTGAAGCCTCGAAGGGTCGCAGACTTGGTTGGGTTTTTTACATTATAATGGAGAACGAAGCTCCAGCATCAGTGTATAATAAAGAGAGATATGTGCAGGTTTGAGAGGTTTTACTGGAAACGTGGTTTAGAGGACAGATCTTTATTGGCTGTCAGTGTTTCTATCGTTCATCAAATCGCTCTGAAAGTGACCCCGACGTCATCGTTATGGCGTGGACTCGTTCTTGGTGCGGACGGCCCCTTTAGTCTGAGCTGAGTGTCAGTTCCCTTAAGTCCTAATAAGTTCAACCTGAGTTTCTTATGTCCAAGTTCCTTCAGCTCCAAATATGAATCCAGGTTTCTTTAGTCCTTGTTCAGTAGTTCCTTTAGTCTTTATTATGTCACTGCTGATTCCTTTAGTTCCTTTAGCCCCAAAAATTTAGTCCTAGAGTTTAATTAGTTCCAGGTTTGTTAGCCCTGCTTCCCTTAGTCTTTGCTACCTTACTCCGGTTTAGCCCTAAAATCTTAAGCTCCAGTTCTGTTAGTCCTGGTCCCTTTAGTCCCAGTATGTTTAGTCTAACTTACTGTAGTCCAAGTTCATTAATTGTCTGGTCCTGGTTCCTTCAACCCTGATAAGTTTAGCCCTGGTTCAATTAGTCCGAGTTCCTAGTTTAGGCTTTTGTCTATTGTCTAGTCTATTGTTTAGTCCTGGTTCCTTTAGTCCATGATCCTTTATCCCCAGTGAGTTCCTTTAGTCTAAACTGTTTACCCTAAATTTTTAAGGGTTGTTCCTTAGACCTGATATGATTAACTCGGTGTTTTTTAGTCCTGGTTCCTTCATCACGAGGACTGAACCCCGCGGAGAGCGACACCGGGCAGCGGAGTATTTCTGACTCACCCTTGGGACAGCGACACCTTGATGTTGTAGCAGGGGAGCAGCGGTTGGTCGGACAGCTCGAACTCGAACACCTCCCTCCTGGCACGCTGCTCCTCGTCTTCATCCTCCTCTTCGTCCTCCTCCTCCTCTTCCTCCGGTCCGGGCGGGTCGGCCAGGATGTTGTACGCTCCTCCCTCGCCGGACGGCTCTGTGGGAAACAAACAGACCAACAACAGAATATTATATTTGTGATGGAAGCAAAAGTACTTTGAAAGAGAAGTTCCTTTGTTGAGTCGCGGTTCTGTTAGACCCGGTTCTTGTAGACCTCATTAATCATTCATAGATCCAGTCTGTCCAGTCTGTCCAGTATGTCCAGTCCTGCTTCTTGTAGTCCTGATTTGTTCAGTCATGGTTCCATGACGTCGTGATTCCTTCGTCAGGATCTGTTTAGTCCGGGTTACCTTGTTGTGATCTGGTTCTATTAGGCTTTGACCGCTTAGTCCAAATTGGTTCCATTGGGTCTCATTTGTTTAGCACTAATTTCCTTTGTACTAATCCCTTAATCCCTAATTAATTAAATTCTAGTTCCTTTGGTCCAGTTTCTTTCGCCGATATTTGAGCCTGTTTCCTAATTGGTTTAACTCCTTTAGTCCTAATTGGTTTTAGAGGTAGTTCCTTTTATTTGTATTCAGTTTATTGGTGGTCCCTTTAGTCCCAGTTGGTTTGGACTTTTCGTCTTCATCGGTTCAGTGGTAGTTAAGTTGTTTTAAGAGCACTTCCTGTCTTCTGAGCTGGTTTTTCCCTGAGCCCTGACTGGTTTTGGACTGGTTCCATTATCTTCTCTGATCTCAGAGGAACGCTGGTTCTTTTAGTTTCACCATATTTCTTGTTGTCCGACTTTAATCCTGACTTATTTATATTTCCCCAGCCTCGCTGCCTCTCTCCCCTGATAATTTTGTCCATGCATGTTTTCGTGTGTGAACTCACCGCACACAGAGCTGCCATAAAACTCCCAGTAGATTCCCGGGTCGCCCTCCGACCTTCCCTGGAGGTCAGAGAGATAGTCTGCAGAGAGAGAGAGAGAGAAAGAGGGACGGAGATTTAGTGGCTTTTGCGGGCGATCAAAGAGGCGACCAATCAGAGAGGATGAAGGCAGCGAGATGAAAACAATAGAACCAAACACACACACACACACACACACACGCACACACACGCACACACACGCACACACACACACAAGTGAAAGACGGGAAGAAGATG
The DNA here is from genome assembly GCA_029490765.1 of Euthynnus affinis. Taxonomy (NCBI): domain Eukaryota; kingdom Metazoa; phylum Chordata; class Actinopteri; order Scombriformes; family Scombridae; genus Euthynnus; species Euthynnus affinis. The sequence continues at coordinate 18,126,691 of CM055861.1, forward strand.
AGTGTTTGTGTTCAGACGGAGCCGGCTCGTCGCTGCGGCGCTTGGCGCTGAGTAGACGGATGCTGGCAGGAGTGTGTGTGTGTGTGTGTGTGTGTGTGTGTGTGTTTGTGTGTTTGAGTGTGTGTGTGTGGCGGTAAGCTGTTCTGGGATTCAGCAGCCAAGCCTCATTAAACCCCTCTGGAGAGAGAGAGAGAAAAAAAAAAAAAGAGGAAAGAGGGAGCGAGAGAGCGAACAAATACAGGCAGGGAATGGTAATCAGACAGGCTGGCAAACACGCACACACACACACACACACACACACAGAAACACACACACACACAGAAACACACACAAACGCGCTGCATCGCTTTCCTCTCCTCTGTTTCCTTCTCTGTACTCCACCGTTTCCACAGTTTCTCTTCTATATGTTTTTATTCTGCTCTTTCTTTTCTTATTTTTCACATCTGTTTTCCGTTCATTTATCTCCCTCGGTGACATCACCGGGATAAAATCAGCAGTTGTGAAAGTTAACATGTCAATTCGGTTTGTTCGTTTCAAAAAAAAAAGGAAAACGTGTTTCCTTTTATATCTGGTATCAGATATCTGGTTTATCCAGATGTTTTAGCCACGCTGGCGGCGTCAGGCTGAAATATCTCCACACACATTGGATGGATGTGAAATATGGTTCAAACATTCATGTTCCTCTTGAGGATGAAGCGGAATAGCTTCAGTGTTCCTCTGACTTTCCAGCTAGCGCCATCATCTCCTCAAAATTTACTTTATTTGTTTTTAAATTCAAGTTTTTATTGAACTTTTAAAAGGCAAACCCAACGTTCCTCCATACAGGAAGAGGCTGTATAAATATATATATGTATGTATAATCAGGAATCAGTTCTAGTGACAGACGTAGCACATCAAAGAGTAAATAAATAAGGGGGACAAGTAGACAAATAAATAAACAAAACAAAAGACGTAAGAAATGCAGATAGGCGGCCAACATGAAAGAGAGCGAGCGAGCACATTCTCACATCTGTACGCACAAACATCCTTCCACGTATCTCATACAGGTACATTACTGTGGCATACATCACAAAATCCCACTTGGGGGAGGCACAACAACAACAACAACAACAACAACAACAACAACAAAATAAATAAATAAAAACTCCACAGAATCCTAGCGGGGTCATTATTGATCTTTATATAGTCCCAAAACCTGCTCCACGGGGTCGCCCCCTCCCTCCTGTCATCAAAATTTACTTCTTTTATGACGTAAATTAAAGTTTTATTCACTGCTGAACGATGTCAAATTTAAAATGATCTTAATTGTCAACAAATCTCATGAA